>CM072528.1:60717500-60724247 GCA_036898165.1 Silybum marianum | reverse complement strand
GCAGAATGTTTGGTTTAACCCTATTTTTGCAGAAAATGATAAAAAAACAGGGGATACTATGCCTGAGCAATTTATGTTTGGAAACAGTTTGGAGCATGTAAGAGGAATGACTGAGGATGGTAGTGAAAGAAAAGGTAGACAGGTAAACTCTGCTGTGAATAATGGTGGTATTAAGAATATGGGTGGTATAAATGGTGGTGATACTGTTATGAATGAGAAAATGGGAAATAACATGAAAGAGGATCAAAAGGTGTCTGGCAATCAACAGTTGAATGCCTGGAAAAACAAAGGAATAACCTTGGCTGACAAAATTAGAGGAAATTCTGAAAGCAAAATTGTCCTTAAATATAAACCCCCCGTTGTTCTGCAAGATGGAAGGCTAGCTGTTAGATTTTCAAGAGAAGTTATTGTGGAAGGGAGCAAAAAGAATGGCATGCTGTTAATTGGTCATTTTGTTGGAGTTAATATGCCTTATTTTGTAGTTAATAATAATCTGAACAGGATGTGGAGAAGATATGGGTTAGTTAATGTGGCTCCCAATTATGAAGGATATTTCTTATTCAAGTTTAATAATGAAGAAGGAATGAAATTTATCCTGGAAAATGGGCCTTGGCTTGTCAATGGTGTCCACTTATTTGTTAGTAAATGGGAGCCTGGTACTTTTTTGGGAAAGCCTGAACTCAAAAAGCTTCCATTATGGGTAAATCTATATGGGGTCCCTTTAGAAGTTTGGAATGTTAAAGGTTTAGGGGAATTGGCCAGTGGTATTGGCAAACCTTTAGCTCTGGATCGTGCAACAGAGGAAAGATGTATTTCTCAATCTGGTCGTGCTGGTTTTGCTAGAGTGCTTGTAGAAGTTTCTGCTGATAGAGTGATAGCAGATGAGGTCATTGCTTATGTCCCTACTTTGGATGGCATGTCTGAAAAGGAGGTTATGATAAAAGCTGTCTATAATTGGAAACCAACAAGATGCAAGCACTGCTGTGTGTTTGGGCATTCTTTTAGTAACTGTAAAGTAAGGCCTTTGACTGAAGAGGAGAAAGTTATTAAATTGAAATTGGAACAGACTCAGAAGGGATGCCAAGATGGTGATGATGGGTTCCTTGAAGTTGGTAAAAAGAACAGGCCAGTTCAGAAACAAGTGATGACTGAGAAAAACCATCAAAATCAGAATAATCAAGGGAGTAATCAAAAAAGCAGTGCCTTGTTTAAAAGTACAAAAGAATGGGTTAACAGTAAGTTTGGTCCACAAAGTCAGGTAGGAATGCAGGCAGGTTCAAAAAATGAGCAAAAGATCAGTGGGGTTGGTGGTAACATGGTGAATAAGCAAGAGGTCAATAAACAAGGGGTACAACAAAAGCAGGGGCAAAATAAACAAGGTAGAGAAGATGTTAGACACAAAAAGGCTGGTAATTCTAACAAGGTGAAGGGTAATGCTGCTAATGGTGGTCATAATGGTGTTTTTCAGTTTGGGCAATCAAGTGGAGTTAAAAATCATGAAGGTGTGGGGCATAAAACAAATGTGTGGCAAAGAAAAACAGAGCAGGGGAAGGAACAGGGAGGATTAAAGGGAGGTACTAGGGTTGAAATTTTGAAGAAGACTGGATTGGACCAAAAGGGAACTGAATCTGCAAAGATTATTAATGAGCCTATTGTGACTGAGAATCCCTTTGCAATTTTGCAAGATCAAAATATTGATATGAATGATGATGGAAGAGGCCAAGGGGATCCAGAACAAATATGGTCTTTTGAAAAAGAGGAAGTGATTAGATACCTGGATATGGATGTAGCTCCCTCTTTTGAAATGTTTGGCAAATGGAGTGAAAAGCAGAAGGCTTTTTACAAGGAAAAAACTAGTGGTGATGATGTGGAACCAAAAGAGGATGCTCCTGATTTCATGAATGTAGAGGGTGTGGATCTGAAAAGAGGAGGGGATAGAGTAATGATACCAAAAAGTTCTCATGATGGATAAAATTGCTATATGGAATACTAGAGGCCTTAATGAGGTCTCCAAAAGAAAAGAGGTTAAAAGGTTGATTGGTGAAAATGGTCTGGATGTCTGTGTTGTCATTGAAACTAAAGTCTCTGAAGGAAAATTAAAAAATGTTTGCAATGACATTTTTGGATCATGGAGCTGGATTTCTAATAATTCTATGTGTATGGGAAGAACTAGAATTATTGTTGGATGGAATAATAATAAAGTTAATGTGATGCATTTTGGAGTTTTCAACCAGGTGATTCACTGTAAGGTGAGATATGTGGATTCAAATGCCTCTTTCCATTGCTCTATGGTCTATGCTGCTAATAGTGTAATTGAAAGAAGATTATTATGGGAAAGCCTCAGATTGCATAAAGGTTTGGTTGCTAATGATGCTTGGGTCATTATGGGTGATTTCAATGTGGCTTTAAATCCTGGGGACAGTTCTAGGGGTTCTTCTGTCATTTCAAAGGGGATGTGTGATTTTAGGGAGTGTATTAAAACCATTGAGGTGGAAGATATTAATCAATCTGGCTTGAAGTTTACTTGGATTCAAAAGCCTTCTGATGTGGATAATTGTAGAGGTCTTTTTAAAAAATTGGACAGAGTTCTTGGGAATGCAGCTTTTATTGATGCTTTTCCTTCTTCTGTAGCATCCTTCTTACCCTATGGTATTTCTGACCATTCTCCAGTTGTGCTAAATATTGCCAAGTCTTCGTTTATTAAGCCAAGGCCTTTCAAGTTTAATAACCACTTGGCTGATAATCCTAAATTTCTTCATGTGGTCTCTGATGCCTGGAATTGTCATTATGTTGGCTGTTCTATGTTTTCTGTTGTTTCCAAATTAAAGAAGGTGAAAAAAGTGTTGAGGAACTTGAATGTGGAACATGGGAATGTCTTTGAAAAAGTTAAAAATTTGCGTGTGGAATTGGGAAAAGCACAAAGTGAGTTGGACTTGGATCCAGATAATGATGATTTGCATCTGGATAGTGTAGCTTACCTTAAAGCTCTTAAAGATGCCCTGGTTGATGAAGAGCGATTCTTAAGGCAAAAAGCTAAAATCCAGTGGTTAAAGGAGGGGGATGCTAACACAACTTATTTTCACAATGTGGTTAAGAGCAAAGTTAATAAGGGAAGAATTGATGAAATTGAAGATTTGAAGGGTAATAGATTTGTGGGAAATGCTATTCCTCAACAATTTTTATTGCATTTCAAGAATATCCTTGGTACAAAGGAGGATGTTCAGGAGATTGTTGAGACTGGTACGTTATTCCATAAAAGATTGTCAAGAGAGCAAGCTGATTTTATGGTCAGACCGTTCAATGATAAAGAAATCAAGGATGCAATCTTTGATATTGATGATATGAAGGCTCCAGGCCCGGATGGTTTTTCTGCTAGATTTTTCAAAAAAGCTTGGCCCATTATTGGTAATGATATTTGTGAGGCTGTTCAACAATTTTTCTTCAATGGAAAATTACTTTCTGAGATTAATGCTACTGTTCTTTCTCTTGTCCCTAAATCTCAGACTCCCAGAACTGTTGCTGAATTTCGTCCAATTGCTTGTTGCAATGTGTTATACAAATGCATTAGTAAAGTTTTGGTGGGCAGAATAAAAGATTTTTTGGGAGTAATTGTGGATCCTAATCAGTCTGCCTTTATTCCAAATAGACAGATCAATGATAATATTCTTCTTGCCCAAGAGTTAATGAGGGGTTATCATAGACATAGAGGAGTTAAAAGGTGTGCTTTTAAAGTGGATATTCAGAAAGCTTATGACACTGTGAATTGGAAGTTTTTGGAATCAATTTTGAGAAATTTTGGATTCCATCCTTGTATGATGGCTTGGATTATGAAATGTGTTTCTTCTGCTTCATTTACAATAAGGGTTAATGGAGAGCATCATGGCTTCTTTCAGGGCCAGAGGGGAATTAGACAAGGTGATCCACTGTCTCCTTACTTGTTTACCATGGTTATGGAGGTTCTAACTTTGATGGTCAAAAGAAATATCAAAGAGAATCCTGGTTTTAAGTATCATCCTAGATGTGAGAAATTGGGGCTTACTCACTTATGCTTTGCTGATGACTTGTTGATGTTCTGTTTTGGAGATATAATATCTGTTAATGTTTTAAAGAAGGCCTTGTTGGAATTTGGAGATACTTCTGGGTTAAAACCAAGTATGGAAAAAAGCACCTCCTTTTTGGGAAATATTGTGGGACAAAATAGAAGTGAGATTCTTAATGTGCTGCCTTTTAAACTTGGTTCACTTCCTGTGAGGTATTTAGGGGTGCCTTTGATCTCTACCAAATTGTTTCATAAAGATTGTTTGGGCTTAATTGATAAAGTCAGAAGAAGAATTTGTGACTGGAAAAATAAGTGGCTGTCATTTGCTGGTAGACTTCAGTTAGTAAACTCTGTTCTATCTTCAATAAGTGTGTATTGGGCTTCTATGTTCCTTTTACCCATCTC
Organism: Silybum marianum; assembly: GCA_036898165.1. Taxonomy (NCBI): domain Eukaryota; kingdom Viridiplantae; phylum Streptophyta; class Magnoliopsida; order Asterales; family Asteraceae; genus Silybum; species Silybum marianum. Next base: position 60,719,803 of record CM072528.1, on the reverse strand, counting down.
AGTTGTGAAGGAAATTGAGAAAATGATCCGGAATTTTCTGTGGAAAAATGATGATCTTATGAAAGGAAAAGCAAAAGTTTGTTGGAAGGTGGTTTGTTTACCAAGAAGTCATGGTGGATTGGGTGTCAAGGATCTTAGAAATTGGAATAAAGCTCTTCTGGCCAAACAAATGGAGAAAATTATTGTAAAAAGTGATTCTTTATGGGTGAAGTGGATTCATGAATACAGGTTGAAAAATAGAAATTTTTGGGCTGTGGGTGAAGTGTTTGATGCTTCTTGGTTCTGGAGAAAGACAGTCAGAATAAGGCAAGTATTTAGAAACCATTTTTTTCATGAGCTGGGAGATGGCAAAAATACCTCCTTATGGTATGATTACTGGCATCCTGTTGGTCCACTATGTGAATTGATTTCTAGAAGAGAAATATATAATGCTCAGATGGGTCTGGATATGAAGGTGAATGATATTGTCAGTAATGGCTTATGGGTGTGGCCTGTGGAAATTTGGTGTAAATATGGGGAGATATTACAACTCTTCATGCCTGTTTTAAAAAATGGAGTGAAAGATAAAGTAAAATGGAGAAATAGCAATGGAGTTTGCTCTGATTTCAGTGTGGCAAATGTTTGGAAAGATATCAGAAATACAAATGAGGCTGTTTCATGGGCCAATTTAGTTTGGTATTCTCAAGGCATTCCTAGACATGCCTTCATCTTGTGGCTTGCAATAAAGGAGAGATTAAGAACTAAGGATAGGCTTGATTCTTGGAAAATAGATGTGGATCAGATGTGTATTCTTTGCAATGAGGGGATTGAATCTCATGATCACATTTTTGTGGGTTGTGCTTTTACCCAAAAAATATGGAGTATACTGGAAGATTCTGGTGGTCTGGGTGATTATGTGAATGTTTTGAAGACTGCAGGCATAAGCTGGAAAACAGCAATTGATTGTCTTTGTAATAGGAGATGGTCTAATTCAATTTGGAGTATCTTTCAGAGGCTTGTTCTTGCTGCAGTGGTGTACTTTATTTGGCAAGAGAGAAATTATAGAATACATCAAGGGAGTAGTAGGCAAGCTGATGTGGTGGCTAAGCAAATCTTGTTGATTGTGAAGTCTAGAATTTTAGGCTTGAAAGTTAAGAGTAATTGGCAAACTAGAACTGCTGCTAGGCTATGGGGTTTCTCTATGGGTAAGGATCAGTTTGAAGCTCCCCTGTATTAATATGAAGGTCTCTATAAGGATTTTTTGGTTGCTGAATTATGGAATAGGTGATGAGATTTGCTGGAATGATTGGGGGAAGATTGATGCTTTTAACAGTTGGTATGAGAGCAATCCTAGACAGCATGAAAACTACCATATAAACTGGTTTTGTGGGGATAAAAATACATGGTGTTGGGATCTTATTTTCTATTCTGCCTGGTTCAAAAGGAGTGAGAGAAGTCATAATGATTGGTATGTTAAAGATAGGGTCATATGGCAGTGGTATTTGGAACTTGCCACTAAGCTTCTGGTTGCTTTATTCCCCTCCTGTTTCTCTTGCGTCCTTCCTTCTACATTGGCAAATGAGGATCCTTGGGTTTGGGATTTTGGGGGGTATTATGGGAAACACTTTGGGTTACACTGGGTTTTTACGGGGTGGACCAGGTCAAATATTTTTTATACTAATATATTGGTTTGCAGGTACTCTCAATGGGGTCTGGGATTGGTTTCTTGGGATGGAGTCACAAGGAGGAGAAGGGTAGAGGAGTTAGGAGGTATTTTGGAGGTAAGGTGGTTTGTTATGGTTACTCTTCCTGTTTTATTTTGGAGAAATAAGGAGGTTTTTGAGGAGGTTAGGAGGTGTTTTTGGGTATACAATTTATTGGTGTACAGGAGGTTGAAGATTAACAGGTTTGGCAGAAGGGTGAGACTTGGCTGGTTAAAGCCTATGTCTTTATGTGATGACGTTTCCCTGCCCTTGGGATCCCCTGTTCAATTTATCTTCTTGCTAATGCCTGGCCTGCTTGTTCCTTTTCTATTATGGGTGTGTGTGTTTTTGCCCTCCCCTATTCTTTGGTCTAATTTTCAAGCTTCAAGTGAGTGGCTGGTCATTGATCCTGCTCACTTGGGTGCTTGTGCTCCATGCTTTTCTGGCAGGGTGATACATTGGTCTCTGATCATTGATCAAGCTATTGTATTTACTTATTTGGAGTATTCTTTATTTTCTTGGAATGCAGCCAGATGTCTTTTTTACTTGGATGAAATAAGGTGGTTCTTTCTGTTTGCTTGGATATTACTCATATTCCAATGCTGTTGCTCTTCTATCTAT